>ML663027.1:3627699-3665604 GCA_007570785.1 Antilocapra americana
CGCAGGGCCGCCGCCCCCCGCCCGGCCCGGCCCGGCCCGGCCCGCCGCCCTCACCTCCGCCCGCGCCGCCGCTCGCCGCCGCTGCCGGGAAGACGTGGCGGTGGCCGCCGCTCGCGCTCCCCGCCTCGCCTCCCGGCGCCCGGGCGCGCGGCTCCGGCCCGCAGCGCCAGGCGCCCTCTGCCGCCGGGAAGCCGCATCCTCCCGCCCTAACCCTAACGCGCCCGCCCGCGCTCCGCGGCCCCTCTCTGCGCTCTCCGCCGCCGCGGCTCCGGGACGCTCCGCCGGAGGCCGCGGGCCCGCCTCGGGGAGCCCGCCCCAGCCGGCCGCCGCTCGCCGCCCCCCCGCGCCCCGGCCGGCTCCATACCGTCTCTGCTTCCCTGAACCCTAACCCTTGCCCCGGAGAAAGTCAAGTCAGGCGGGGGAGCAGCCGGCTCGCCGTCCCCTCTCGTAGCTTAGCGCCCCGCCCGGAACACCCAAGTGCGCCACAAACACTTCTTACGGGATCCAAGGAGCGAATGAATGAGGACAGACTTTGGCAGCTCTCCACCACGCAGGCTTCTAAACTTGCAGAGAACAGATACCCGGACCTGGATTTGTGTTTTCGTTTGTGAGTCACACACACAGACACGTGCTCAGCGTTGCATAAATAAATAAGATTCACAGTCTCCGACCTCAGACCATCCCGGGAGGGGCACAGGGCCCACCGCCCAGTTACTCGGGGCTTTTAGTCGGACAGACGTAGGATTTAGATTTTCCACTTGAAAGCTAGGAGCTCTTGGGAAAGCTAATCTCTTTGAGTGGTTACCTCGTCTGTACACTGAGAATAGTAAAACCTGCTTCCCAGGGCTGTCTTGAGCATTGAGACCTTGCATTGTATGTGAAGTGCCTTGCTCGGCCCCTCCACCCACGTACGCTGCAGAACTAAGTGGTAGAAGCCGTTATTATGATCACTAACATGTAGCTACTGTTACTATTATTACTGATCTAGTAGGTAATAAAAACTATACGCAAAATGTAGACTAATGGCCACTTCTTCGTCTGAGGACACCCCGTGTGAGTGTGGAATTGTCGCCTACCCAACAGGGCCTTTCCAGTCTCTCCTCTTCCCCACCCCCAAGGATTAACTAATTGGTACTGGGTTTTTTCAAGAGCTGTAGAACCGGCTCTCCTACTGGGTTTCCACCTGGGTTTTGGTGGCCAGTCTCTTAAAGAACAGTGTTGATTTTCTTGCAAAGGCAGTGAATGCTCAAGGGCTTCTGCAATCTACAGCCTGTGTTTCCTCCTTGCCCCACTCTCAACACCTGGAAGCCATCTTTGCACTTTTGACAGTCTGCTTCCTGCTCTGATGGAGAACAGCACCAGGTCCAATGAAGTTGCCTCAGATAGGATGGGGCTGGAATCCCAGCCTGTCCACCTTGGGCTTTCTGTGCCTCAGTCCCCTCCGTTGTCAACTGCGGAGAGTGACACATCTGTGGCATTGAGAGAGCGGTGATCCATCTGTGAGTGAAGCGCCTGGAACATAAAGGTGTTGACTAAAAGGCAGCTGTCAATTTCTTTATTTAACCAGCATTTAGGGAGCACCCCAGGTGGTGCTAGTGGTAAAGAATCCACCTGCCAATGCAGGAGACGCAGGTTCAATCCCTGGGTCAGGACGATCCCCTGGAGGAGGAAATGGCAACCCACTCCAGTATTCTTACCTGGAGAATCCCTTGGACAGAGGAGCCTGGCAGGCTGCAGTCCATGGGGTTGCAGAGAGTTGGACACGACTCAGCATCTGAGCCTAGCATTAGCACAGCTCAGGAAGCATCCACTGGGTGTCATACATGCTGGGAGAGTGAGGGAAAGAAACATGGGTGAGGTAAGATTTCTGCCCTCAAAAGAGACTAAAGTCTACTCGATGAGAAGGACACCCACATCCTAGGTGGGTGTTGGGTTGGGAGGGGTGGTGGGTGGCAGAGGGGTTGGGAGGACTTAGACGCTGCTAATATGAAATTAGAAAGCCTTCGTTCCAAACTGAGGCAGTGGTACTGCAGTAAAGATTGCTTTAATTCATTATAATTGTAAATGGTATTTTCCTCTAAATATGTACATAACTTTCCAAGGCCACTGCAAAAATTAATGAATAATTTTATGAGGCAAGCAGAATCACTTGATGTAGGAGTCAGTCCCTTAATAAGGTGACTCCAAATGCTAGTCACCTAGTAATAACACTGGTAATCACATGAACATCGTATCTTTGTTAAAGCACCACAGTGCATAGGTTAAAATTGCACGTCTTGCAATGCATATCTAAGAGAGAAAGTTCACCCTGTTACCCTAATGGCCTCTGGTGACTCACCTCCTGTGTGTGTCCTTGGTGTCGAGCCTCCTCTGTTAACCCCGGGCTTGGCTGCTGGGACATCCACAAACACGGCACACGAGGGCTATTTGACTAGCACTTGTGCCTCGCTCCTTGCCTTCTTGAAATGCTATGAAGAACATGAAAAAACCTGGTCCAACGTCCTCAAAAATGAAAGACTGAGGCAGAGAGGCTTTTCATCCCAGCTCTAGCGGTTCCCCAGCCAACCAACCAGCTGAATGCAGCCGCATGAGTGAGCCCAGGCAGGTCTAGCCAAAGTGACCCAGCCATCCCAAGAGTTGTGAGAAATAAAATGGTGGGTGCTTTAAGCCACTGAGTGTTGGCAGCAATAGGTAACTGATAGACACAGGGGAAAGACTGAGGACAGGAGGAGGAAGGGGGCGACAGAGGAGGAGATGGTTGGATGGCATCACTGACTCAATGGACAGGAGTCTGAGCAAGCTCCGGGAGTTGGTGAAATCAGGGAAGCCAGGCGTGCTGCAGTCCATGGGGTCGCAGAGTTGGACAGGACTTAGTTACGGAGCAGCAGCAGACATATCACACGCAGCCATTTCCATAGTCCCAAGGTCTTGGTATAATTCAGCCAAGAGTCAATACTCTCTCATGTTTTCTGTCATGGAGCACTCAGTTGAAGTTAGAATGTCTCTACTTAACAGAGTATCACACTTCCAGTGATGCCTTCTCTCAAAGCTCTTCATTGAATGACTACTGAGCCTGGTTAAAATCCTTTTGCAGTCAACAAGACAATGAGCTGGCAAAACCAGCTTAAAAACCACCTTAAACATAGCTCCTTGGAACACAGCAGGGGTTATAGAGGTTGGGTGTTCATATCTCCCATCTGATTATAAACTTCTTGATGATGATCACTTTGTTCTATTTCACCGGGTTTCTCTGTAGATCATGAAACATCAGAGAAGGAAGGGAAATTAAAGGATCAGCTAATCTCCTACCTCATTTTACAGATGAAGACATGGGGCTCGGAGACAAATCCTGAGGGAGCGAGCTCAGGGCAGAACTGAGAAGACCAAGAGATCTTCACACTGTTCATTGGATTGAAGTGTTTGTTGTGTTGTTTTTTCCTCCATGACACTGGTTGCTACCAAAAATATCCTCCTCATGCTCAAAATAGCTTTACAACTTTCCTTTGCATTTAGGATAAAATTCAAAGCCTCCGTCTGGCCCCACAAAGCCGGGGCAGCCAGCCCTCGGAGCATCGTCTCGGCTCCCGCCGTCCCTCAGCTGTCCTGAGTCACTCCACTCAGAGTCCAAGCCCTGACTGAAAGCCAGCTTGACCTGGCTTGGTCACAGGACCTAGCTTGACCACAGCGCCAAACGAAGAAGAATGGGGCTCCCATAAAGAAAGCCCCCAAAGACAATCAGCCTGTGTCGTCATCAAAGGAAGAGAAAGTGGACCAAAGGTGACCAAAACCGATGGACATCTACGACATTATCTCAGGCCTCAGCTCAGCTGTTGCTCTCTCAGGAAAGCTTCTCTTACCTTCTGCATCTCTTATACTCTGTCATGACGCTCCTGACATTCCACTGTTCTCATCACATTTTATAATTACTTATTTGTTTTTCATGTTCTCCCCCCCAAGAGAGAAGGGACTGTGCTGTTTGCCCACTGCATCCTTGTAACCTGATGTAGAGCCTGCTGCATAATCGGCTCTCAAAATTTATTAAAAGAACGAGTCAATGAATGAATAATATAGGCCTTTGACTCTTCTGACTCATTCCATATGGCATTAGCTTAATAGGAATGGTGAAAAAAAAAAAAAAAAGAGGATGTGGTGGGTATAGATTTGTGCTGGGTCTGTCCGTGATCCTGTGAGGAGGACACATCCTCACACTCAGGGTGAAGGAGGAAACGATACCTTGCACACCCGAGATGGGCCATGTTGTACTGCACTATGCCAGTCTTTATTTTTCAGTTGTATTTCTTTATTTTCAGCTCTGCTGGGTCTTGGCTGCTGTGGATGGACTTTCTCTAGTTGCATCAAGCAGGGGCACCTCTGTTGCACTGTGCAGGCTCCTCAGCAGGGGGCCTCCTCTCCTTTGGGAGCATGGGCCCTGGGTGTGGGGGCCTCAGGACTTAGGGCTCACAGGCATGGGGGGTCTTGCCAGACCAAGGATTGAATCCATGCCCCATGAACTGGCAGGCGAGTTCTTAACCCCTGGACCACCGGGGCAGTCCTATGCCAGGCTTGGGGCATGAGTTCTAAAAGCCGCCAAGTAAGAAAGAGGAGGTCTGGAATGGGGAAGGTGGCAGGCCTGGGTGTTTGCAGACAGAAATCCTCAAAACTGAAACCAAGTTGACGGCCTGGCTACAGCTGCCAGGAGCACAGGTCAGCCGTCTGTGGTCCTGAAACTGCTCCCTTAGCCCTGGCCCTGTGTCGTCTCTACGGCAGGGTCCCAGGCTCATTGCTGACAGCTGCAGACCCGTGGCAAAACGAGGTCTTGTTAGAGCAATGTAAAGCTAAATGCATTCCATTTTTGTATCAATGAATGTTATACTCGTGATGGCTTAGGGTTTTGTTTTCAGCAAAATAGAACATTGACAGTCTCAGTTTCCCCCTTAAATGTTTTTGTAATGTTACAGGGCCATGCCATCTGAAAGCCTTCCACATGACTGCCTTACAATCTCAGAGATCTGAGTGACCCCTGCAAAGATGTATTGACTCAGCAGACTCAATACACCATTACTCATTCAACTGCTATTGTTTGAATCACGCCTCTGCTTCCTTTGCTCTCACCTACATGGCAGACACATTAGCAGGTTAGAATATGGAGCGTAAAGAGGCATCACTCCAGGGATGGCATCTGTGGTTGTGGGTCAGGAGGAAACTGGGGGTCTGAGACTTTGGGCTGGGAGTTTGGTCAATGACAGAGTATGTGTGTGTATGTGTGTGTGCACGCGCATATGCGTGCACGCTCACAGGTGTGTGCTTACGGCAGAGGGAGTCCTTCTTAGGTCACCAACACAGTTCACCAGAGGGAGGTTACTTGACCCTAAAAAGAGATGTTTTAATCTTACAAAGCAGGGACTTCCCAGGCAGCTCAGCAGTAAAGAATCCACCTGCAGTGCAGGAGCCACAAGAGATGCAAGTTCGATCCCTGGGTTGAGCAGATCCCTTGGAGGAAGGCACGGCAACTCACTCCAGTATTCTTGCCTGGATAATCCATGGATAGAGGAGCCTGGTAGGTTACAGTCCATAAGGTCACAAAGAGTGGGACCTGATTGAAGCGACTTAAAACCCACATGTTCAAAGGGGAAAACTGAGACCAAAGCCCAGCTGAATACAGATGTCAAATGCTTAACTCCTTCGACAATGCTTCCTTCTGCAGGTACTCATCTGGTATTAAAATTAAATCCGATATGAATTCCCAGAAGCTGACATTCCAGAAAGACTCTTCTAGAACTAAAAAAGGGGTGAGATTTATCTTCTCTAAGCTACAAGAGGAAAATATCCAACTTCTTGTGTTTTCAAGGGTAGCATAAAGTCCCATACATTCACATTCCCACCAGGAGCAAGCCTACCCATGTCATACACTTAGCTGGAATTTGAATCCCTCAGAGAAGACTGCTGCATAAGTATCAAGTATTACAATAAAAATGTCTTTTTCTCACTGATAGTAATATCAGACATACACAGTTTTTTTTAATTTTAAAAAAAAAGACTTTGAGCCAAATTATACCTATTCAATTCTACAGTAAAGGGAGGCTTGCTCATTTTTATAAAGCTGTAAAATCCCATATAAGGAAAGTTTCAGGATCTCTGCTTTCATTTGTACAAAGACATTGGGCCTCCCTGGTGGCTCAGACAGTAAAGAATCTGCCTGCAATGCAGGAGATCCAGCTGGGTCTGGAAGATCCCCTGGAAGAGGAAATGACAACCCACTCCAGTATCCTTGCCTGGATAATCCCCAAGGACAGAGGAGCCTGGCACGCTATGGTCCAAGGGGTTTCAAAGAGTCAGACGTGAGTGACTAACACACACGTTAGAGCAGTAATGAAACGTTCAACCAAGACCTTTGTGCTCACTGCCTCTGATTTTTGAAATGTAAGTCTTCAGCTAAAAAATGGAAAGGAGTCCCTGCTCCACCCCCACTGCCAACAACCAAGGCAAACTCTCAATCCAGGAATGCCAGTGGATTCTTTCAACTTCATTTCTTCACAACTTTCCCCCTGCTGGCAAATGTTAAGTTTCTGTTTGAAGAGAAATAAGAGTTTCATTAACTTGCCTGTCTTTGTAGTCATCTAATTCCTTTCAGAGTTTCATGGCTTTTTTTTTTTTGCTTGGGAAAATAAGACCACAGTAACACACAACTCCCCAGAGTCCCATTAAAGGCAGAACAGTTGAAACAGTTGGCATGGATGTAACAGAGCAGGAGCTTTATTCCGTAGGTTGTATTTCACTACAGGTTTCCAATTCCAAACCAAAAAGCAGTGTTTCTTAATTATCTTAACTCTCAGATTCATAACCCTTAAGATCTGCATCAGTGACACATATGCCAGCTGTCCCTTTGGTCTGGTACAATTTTAACATCAAATGGTGTTTCCTGTCAACGGTGTCCTTGTCCTCAGCTGAACCTCATCATTATCAGAAAACACTGACGTGGTTTCTGAAGTGAAAGTCACTCAGTCATGTCCAATTCTTTGTGACCTTGTAGACTGCAGCCTTCTTTATCCATGGAATTCTCCAGGCAAGAATACTGGCATAGGTTGCCATTCCCTTTTTCGGGGGATCTTTCCAACCAAGAGTTGAACCTGGGTCTCCTGCTTTGCAGGTGGATTTTTTACCACCTGAGCCACCAGGGAAGCCTGTAGTCTATACTTAAATCTCTAATCACTCCACACGTATTTCCTGGGCACTTCAAAGGTGCAGGCACTGCACTGAGTTTTGTGAATGCAGAGGCCAGCAAAAAAGATGTAGTCCTTTGCCTACCTAGAAAACCTCGCAGACCAGTGGAGAGAAGAATCAACATGTAATTACAAATGATCTTAAGTGTTTTGAAGAAAAAGAACAAGGTGCTATGAGAAGCTACTATGAGAAAGTTTTGTAACAGGATTTAGTTCTAAATTGAGAGGTTGGAGAGGAATTTTCTGGAAGTGACCTTAAAGCAGAGGCCTGGAGGGTGAGTGGGGGTTGGCCCTATGAGGGGCCCAAGGGCCACATGGCCCTCCTCACTCAAAGAGTCTGTATTTCTCGGACCATGACCAAGACAAGGAGTGTGAATTCTCAAAGGCCCGTTGCTTTCAAGGAGACATCCAGAGAGCCCCGTGTCCAAACAGGCACAGAGCCAGCATAGGATGCCCAGGGTCCTGCCTTGCTTCTCAGCCCATACTCTGCTCTCTCAGCTTCCAACTCCCAGCAGTGGCCCGTACAGGCTCACCTCACCATAAAGAAAGCTGAGCACCAAAGAATCGACGCTTTCAAACTGTGGTGCTGGAAAACACTCTTGAGAGTCCCTTAGACTTCTAGGCAATCAAACCAGTCCATCAAAAAGGAAATCAACCCTGAATATTCACTGGAAGGACTGATGTTGAAGCTGAAACTCCAATATTTTGGCCACCTGATGTGAAGAATTGACTCATTTGAAAAGACCCTGATGCTGGGGAAGACTGAAGGCGGGAGGAGAAGGGGACGACAGAGGACAAGATGGGTGGATGGCATCACTGACTCAATGGACCTGAATTTGCGTAAAGCTCCAGGAGATGGTGAAGGACAGGGGAGCCTGGTGTGCTGCAGCCCTTGGGGTTGCAAAGCGACATGGGGACACAACTGAACGCCAAGGTGTGCCTCACTTAGGCTAGCAGTCCAGATGAGTGCTGTGCCTGGTTCCTGTGTGTGTGCAGCCTCTACACCTACGCTGTAAGCTCTCGGAGAGCAGGTGACTCTGCTTTATTCTCCCTGTGTGAATCTCACAATGCCCAGAAAAGAGCTTGATGCGTAGCTGCTCTTCAGAGGATACCTGCTTAATTGAATCAGGCTTCATCTCGGCGTTTGGTCATATGGTAAACATCTGATATGAAAAAGGAGCCAAATTAGACAAATAAAGTATGCTTTAGAAGAGCTGAGATTAAAAGAAAATGGCATGAAGAACATAGGAATGGAAGCACTTTCTGAAGCTTCCGGAAATGTGGCTTGTATGACTTTGTGAGGCCACAGTCCTGAGACTCGGCTGTAAGACACAATATGGGCTTTTCCGGCCGCGGCGCGCGGCGGCCCTGCGCCTCGGCCGGGGGTGGCGGCCTTGGGTCTTCCCGCCGCGGGGTCGGTCCACGCGGCTCCCCGAGCCTCGGGAGGCTGCTGCGGCGACCGGGCCGGGCAAGGTGCGCCGCGGCCCGAGCGCGAGGAGGCCCGCGGCCCGCTTTGGCCGCGCCACGCCCCAGGCGGCCCCGAGCCCCTTCTCCGTGCCAGGAGACCGGGCGGTGGGGGTGAGGGCTCTCGAGTTCGTCGACTGTGCGTCAGGGAGTCTCCAATGAAGGGGGATGTGTGTGCGAAGGGAAAGGCTTCCCCGTGTAACGGCGCGGACGCCGACCGTGGCGTGGAGCGAAATAGCCAACGCCAGGGCGCCATTTCGGGTGTAGCTCTTGGTGACGATGTCATGCGGCAGAATTTGGCGGGAGTATCACCATCCTTGCAGGTAAAAGATGGACGCTGGAAGCATAGACTGCTGCCAGCTGAATACTTAACTATCTGGAAGCGCAAAGATGACCTAAGACTGTCCTTGGCGAGGAATTTGACAACTTGATCTTCAGGAGCTGCTTAGAGTATTTAAGATTTCCAGGATTGCTTAAAAAAATAGTGCTTTTGGACAGCTCATAAATGTACATATAAAATAGTGGGACTGTAAATAAAATAATGTGATTCTTGGGAAAAAAAAAAGACAATATGGATTTGATGTAGCAGCAGTCTACTCGTCTGGGCGTGGGGAGGAGCGTTGGGCTGCTTTCAATGTATGTGTATATTGAGAGTTATATCCTGATAGCAGAAATATTAAAATGTTCCCAGAAAGTATCTTATAATAATAATAATAAAACAATACCTGTCTATGGTTTTCATGGAACTTAAAAAAATTACTTTCTCTTTTTTCTATCTCATATCCACAGCAATTTTTTTCTGTTCTTTTTTTTAGTTGTGCCTCAAATTCCTTCTGAGAAATACTTCTTCCTCATCAGAGACAGCCTGCTGAGGTATTTGATCAGGTGCCCAGTTCTCCTCTAGTGCAGGAGTGGGTACCTGACCCAGCAGAGGGCACTCAGACATTGGAATGATGGTCAAGGGTCAAAAGCCTGGCCCTAGATGGAGCCACCTTATTCTAGATGTGGAATGCAGATAAGACTGTCTAGAAGCTTCTGCTACAGCCATCCTCTAGAACTGCCTGGCTCCAGGCAGTCTCTGTAGCCAAGAAATGCTAAGCCACACAGTGCCCTTGATGCTTGGTGCATATAAAACTGGAGATCTTAACCTGGGGTCCATGGGCTTGGAAATGGTCCATGGATGGGTGTCCGGAGGTCCATAGACATGATGTAATTTTTGTACATGTACTGGTACATGATGTAAATTTTGTACTAATAAATGCATTTGCAGGAGGGTGAGATGGCCTACGGATAGCTTTTGTTAGATTCTCAAAGACATCCATGGCTGAAAATAGATTAGACACCCGTTGATTCTTAAGCAACATCAGTGGATGAACTTGGTTGGGGAAAAATGATAACTTTGTTTCCCCTAGCTTCCATGCATGTTCCTTTCCATTATGAATATAAGTGACAAATCACAGTAATATTAGCAATGTCTGTAACTTTGCCGCCAATAGAAATCAGATATTTTCGTAGCACTTTATACTGTTAGAGATTTCTCCAAATATAATTCACACCTCTCACTACTCTAAGATTACAGTATTATTAGACCCACAACTAGGGCTCCTTATTCAAGATGTTAGTAAAGAAGTATTAAATAAAACACAATCACCAAATACTTTAATATTTTATAACTGAATCTCACTATAATTCATTTCCTTTGTAATCCTCTATGCTCTATTTTATCCAAATGACCATCCTGAGAGGAAGTCCAAGAGCTTCATCAGACTGCCAAGGGGCTGGTCCTACTAAAAGGTTAACAGCCTCACTTGGGAAGAATTTGGAAGGACTGCATCCTGCCTTACCTGGACTGGTTTCTACAGTCTTACCTGTGTAGCATCCTCCCTGCAGTCCCGCTCCTTTCAACAGCTTGACGTCTTGGCTCCCATTTTGCAATCTCTGAATCCCTCCAAAACAGCAGGCATTATTGCCTGTGGTCCAGAGAAACGCACAAACACTTCTATGAATTATAAGACAGAAGCAAAGTCCAAAAATTAATAAGAAATTTTAAAAATAGAAGGGTCTAGAATAGGTAAATCCATGGAGACGGAAAGCAGATGAGTGATTGGTTGCCAGGGGCTGCAGGGAGGAGGAGAAGAGGAGTGACTACTTAATGGGAGCAGGGCTTCCTTCTGGGTGGCGAAAATGTCACAGAGCTGGGGACAGACGATGACGCATGGAGAGCATGGCTCTGTGCGCGCGCCGAATGCCTTTGCACTACCCCGTAAAAGGGCTAACTTTATGTTATATGAATTCTCTCTCAATAAAACCTAAGATAAAATAATCAATAAGTACAAGGAAACTCCATTATAAAGTCACCTGGGAATTCAAGGCCCTACTTAGGGGGGGTAAAGAAAAAAGGTCCCAAAGCTGTATGCTCTTTTGCTTCCTCTCCCCCCACTCCTGCCCCTCAAGCTGCCCATGGACCCTGCAATTGTAGAGCACTCATGAAATTGCTAATGTGTACCGTAGGCTACACATGAAATTCTGGTTTGCACTTAGGCACATTTAAGACACCACTAAATACTCATCCGACAAGCTATATTTTAAACTTCAAACAAGGTTTTATTGTGCCTGGATGCATTTTAATATGCCTACTAAATTTTCGCTGGAGTGAAAAATGGCTGACAGTGATGACTGATAAGGGAGGAGAGAGTCTCTCGTGTCCTACCCACACATTCTGCTTTCGCTTAGAGGAACTAGGTATTGGCCGCCCCTAGCTCCTAGAGAGCTCGAGAGAGTTTTCAGGGAAGGTGTCCAACGTGATCTGATAGCCTCAAGCAGAATCTGAGAGGTCGCCGGAAGGCTTCCCATCCCGGTAACTTTAGGACTTCAGCGTCTCCCATCAGGGTTCTCAGTCCTTGCTTGCCTCCCTCAGAGAAGACTAGGATTAACCTTCCACAAGCCCCTCTCACACCCTTCATAATTCCCTTTCTGCCTGGGCTTTGAAATCCTTTTCCTGTCCACCAGCTCTTGTGACTCACACAGCCTGTGGGATAATGCCCAAGTATCTCAGGTTGAAACCGTTTACCTCAGATTGGGACTCAAACTCACAAGACCACGACACGAACCCAGTCCAAACCCATGGTCCTCCAACTGAGATCACAGACTTGGCTTCAGGACCCAGTGAAACTCAGGCTCTTACTGTCTCATGGCAGAAAAAATTCAGTGAGAGACAAAGTGATGGGTAAGAAGTGGTCTCATTCAGAGAGAAACGCATTCCACGGAATACGGGCTGTTGCAGAGGGTGAGTGCAACCTCAGAATGTGGCGTGGTTAGTTTTCATGTTATTCTTGTTGTTTAGTCATTAAGTCATGCCTGACTCTTCTGCAACCCCGTGGGCTGTAGTCCAGCAGGCTCCTCTGTCCACGGGATTTCCCAGGCAAGAATACTGGAGTGGGTTGCCATTTCCTACTCCATGGGATCTTCCTGGGCCAGGGATTGAACTCACTCTTCCTGGGTCTCCTGCATTGCAGGTGGGTTCTTTACCACTGTGCCATATGGGCTGGGTAATTTCATAGGTTCATGAGTGGGAAAATTATTCCAACTATTTGGGGGAAAAGATGGATATTACCAGGAACTGGGCCACTGCCGACAGTTTGGTCTTCGATGGTCAGCCTTGGAACTGTCATGGCGCCTCTGATGTCAAGACGTTTAGCTTGCCAATGTGTTACAATGAATGTATACTGAGGATCAAGGTCTAGTCGAAGCTGACTTGTCTGCCATTCTGGACCCACTTGATTCTAACTAGTGTACGTTGTGTCCTCAGGCTTGCAAAGCTTGTGCCCTGTCTCCTCTCCTCCAGTTTCGAGCCCAGAACTGTCATTTCATGGGGGTGCAGACAGTGGTGGATGCTGGGTTAGGTTTCCAATCCAGGGTCTTCAGTGATGCTCGTGAACATCACAGTTTTCTCACGGCTGTTCAGAGGTGCAGAGACTAGGCTGAGGTCACACTTGTCAAGCCCTCCCCGCGTCCCGCCCCCTCCCTTCCATCCTCCCGCTGCCCTTCCTGTGCTCAGCTTCAGCCGGGCTTCCCCTCCCTGTCCCCTGACCATGTCACAGAGGCCTCACCCAGAATGCCTCTCCTCTCCGCATCTGAACCCCCTCATCCCTCAGGGTGTAGCTCCCCCTCTCCAGGAAGCTTTCTCAGCCCCCGGGGTTCCAGCCTCCTCTGAATCCACTTCTTACACCAGCACACACGGAGCATAGCAGGGGTCACTCACAGCGACACTGGGCTTGCCTCCCGTCCCTGCCCCATGCCACCTCTCAAGGCAAAATTCTCACTGAGGACAGGATCTGTGTCTTTTTCCTGTCTTTACCGCAGTACCTGATAGGATTGAGAGATGGAAACAGCTTGCTTCTCTCCATCAGCAGGAGATGGGTTTTTCTTTCAGGCTGAAGCTTCGGGCCTGTTTCCCAGGCCCCTTTCCCTCCCCCGGGGGGACTGACCCGGCTCCCAGTTGGTCTATGCCACCGCCCCCTGCACAGGGGCTTTTCCCTGCTGCATCGCCTCTCCCAGAGGCAGCCTGTTCCCTTTGCAGCTGGAAGAGGAAAAGGCCCTTTCTTTCTCTCGTTTTGTGTCTAATGACGTTGTCCCTCTCAGGCAGGGACACTGGGAGATTCACGGCAAGTGAAGGATGCCTGCTTATTTGGAGAAAGAGTAGGTTGAGCCCCTGTGGGATGTGTGAAGCAGGAGATAGAGGGGCTCCAGGTTGAGCAGCTGGAGTTTGTCGTCTAAGGATAGACGCTGTCAGAGGAAGATATTAGGAGGATAACATGAGGGGCTGAGCCCTGCCAAAAAGTAACAGAGACAAGATACTTCTCATTCTTGAGGTCAAGGAGATCACCCCAACTACACATGCACAGCAAAGCTTCTTGGAGGTCAAATGGTGAGTGATGCCAAACCCAGAAGCCTCTTCACTGGAGTCCACCTTGGCTGAGATGTGAATGCACACGTCAGAGGATCCTGAGATAAACCAAGTACAGACTCACAACCAGACAAGGGAAGATGATTGGCCAAGGGAAATCTGGAAGAAACGCCCCATATAAGTGACTTAAACTACCACGAGGGCGCAATCCTCTCTCTAAGTCTGCCTGTGTGTCTATAGACGCATACTGTCCTCTTTTTCTTCGTAACAACACTTTACATGTTTCACTACTTTCTATCTTTGTGGGAGTTCATTTCTGCAAGGTTGAAGGTCCAGAGCCCTGTCACTGGCCACTGGTCCCTGGTGTGGTATAGTGGTTAGGATTCAGCACTCTCACTCTGATAGCCTGACTTCAGGCTCTGGGCAGGAACCAAAATCCTGCTTCAAGCCACTTGAGGCCACCCAAGATCATGTGGATCACGCTGGCAAGAAGAAAGGGTTCAGTGGCATTAGGCACCCACAGGAGAGGACCAGGCCTTGTGCGGGGGCCACCGCACTGTGTGATCTCAGTGAGGCTAGCAGACCCTACGGGTCTCTTACCACGTTCCTCTGAGCTTGTGATGGTTTCTTCTTCTTTCTTTCTGGGCTCAAATTTCCTACCATTTTATGGTTTTTCTCTATTTTATGTCATGTGGCTTCTTCCCTTCTACACTGTCTTGCCTTAGACACACATGTTGGGAAGTGTAATTAGGGGCAGGGTGGGTATGATGACGTGTGTTTTCTGGGAAGATGGGTCCAGCTGGGAAAGGGCAATAAAGCCCAGAATGAGTAGGCTTCACCAGTTTCCACACAGGACTGATGGTCTCGTTGGGGACACTTTGACAGCAGGAAAGAGCATGAGACGAGGAAGAGAGGGACAGAGGAAGCATCTGACGCAGGTCAGCCTGAGCAGCTCCCTGGGACAGACAGCACCCGCCATGGAGGCTCTGGCCCTCCAAGGACAGGCTGAAGATGAGCGCTTAGAAGGGGAGCAGGTTTCGGGCAGGATCCCAGAGCGATGGAGGAGCGGCCAGCCCACAAGCAGGCAGGCAGCCGGAATGAGTGGCATCCTGTGCCCACCCACCTCCTGCCCCTGTTGGAGGACAAAGCTCCAGCCCAGGCCCTGTGGGGAGGGACGAGGCCCAGAGGGGCGAGACATGGGGGGCTGGCATTAAAGAGCACAGCCTGTGCTGTCGGGGGGGGGGGGGACTGGAAGGCTGAGCAGCTTTTCCACAGAGAAATCGCTATGAATCAGGGACACAGCAGAAGCACTGTTGTAGGAAAGAAATAAGGTGTGCAGGTTTTTTAATTATGGCAGGATACACATAAAATTTATCAGTTTGACTGATTTAAAGTGTACAATTCAATAGTATTTGTTCCATTAACAGTGCCAAGCAACCATCACTACTGGCTAGCTGCAGAACATTTTCATCACCCTGAGCAGAAACTCCAGGCTTCCCATGTGGCCCTAAAGGTAAAGAACCTGCCAGCCAGTGCAGAGAGATGTAAGACACGCGAGTTCAATCCCTGGGTTGGGAAGATTCCCCGGAGTAGGAAATGGCAACTCACTCCAGAATTCTTGCCTGGAGAATCCCGTGGACAGAGAAGGCTGTCGGGCTACAGTCCATGGGGTTGCACAGAGTCAGACATGACTGAAGTGATTTAGCACGAAACAGAAACTCCATGCCCACGAATTGGTCACTGGCATTCCACATCCCCGCCAGTTCCTGGGCGGCCACCAATCGGCTTTGTGTGTCTCTGAATTTGCCTGCTCTGGACATTTGACTCAAACGGACTCACACAGCAGGCAACCTTCTATGCCTGGCTTCTTTCACTTAGCATAAGGTTTCAAGGTTCATCTGGAGCAGTCCGTGATGGTTAATTTAGTGTGTCAACTTGACTGGGCCATGAAAGGCCCAGATATTTGATTAAACATTGTTTCTGGGTGTGTCTGTGAAAGTGTTTCTGGATGAGATGAACATATGAATTGCTGGGCTGAGCCATGCCCATTTCCCTGCAGAGTGTGGGTGGGCCTCATCCAATCCACTGAGGGGCTGAATAGAACAAAAAGCCTGAGCAAGGGAAAATTCGTCCTCTATCTCTCTCTCTGCCTGACTGTTTTCAAGCAGGGATGCTGGTCTTTGAACTTGGACTTAGACCGGAACTTACACCATTGATTGTCCAAGTTCTCATGCCTTTGGACTTGGACTTAAAACCATGCCATTTTGGTTCCACTGAGTATCAGCTTGCAGATCTTGGGTCTTGTTAACCTCCATCACCATGTGAGTTATTTCCCCATTTTGTAGAGTAACATAGTATGAATACATAATATATTAATATATCTTATATATTTATGTATTTTCCCCAAACTTTTTGTCTTGGATTGGGATATAGCCAATTAATAATGTTGTGGTAGTTTCAGATGGACAGCAAAGGGACTCAGCCATCCATACACATGTATCCATTCACTCCCAAACCCGCCTCCCATCCAGGCTGGCATATAATGTTGACCAGCGTTCCATTTGCTATACCACAGATCCTTGTTGGTTACTCATTTTAAATACAGCAGTGTGTACGTGACCTTTTCAGAGTCGCTAACTATCCCTTCCCCTTGGCAACCATAAGCTCATTCTGTAAGTCTGTGCGTCCGTTTCTGTTCTGTAAGTAACTTCATTTCTATCTCTTCTTTTTAGATTCCACATACAAGGGATGTCATACGATATTTCTCCTTCTCTGTCTGACCTAAGGATACACTGATATATAGTTCATATATCTCCTAGTGGTAGATGATATGTAGGCACATAGGTATAGCAATATTAATATTTTTACTTATATAATGTATATTTCATACATATTCTATTGGTCCCGTTTCTTTGGAGAAGCCTGCCTAATTCATAGCATGGATCGGTACTTCATCTATCTAAATGACTGACTACTATCACACTGCGTGGATATACCATGCTTTGTTTATCCATTCACCAGTGGGTGGGTATTTGGGTTGCTTCCACCATGAGCCAGGTTTCGAATCCTGGTTAAGTCAAGTCACTTACTTGCTCCAGGCACCTGTTTCATCACATGTGGTTTCTTTTATGAAGAGTAAACCAGGGGAACCGCGTAGAAGCCTGACACAGAGAGGGCAATCAGCAAGTTGGTTTCCTTACCTGGAATCAGAACCCAGATCAGAGTGAGTCCAACAGCAGAGCTAACTTGCAATGGGCCTGGGTTCCTTAAATCCGCCCTCAGATCAGACCTGGGCCCGGAGACAGGGCAGGGTGGACCCCTCCAGGCGGAGGACAAGAGGCCTTAGCTGTGAGTGTAAGAACTCGAGTCCTGCCTTGACCTCCTTCCTGCTCCCAGCACACATCCTTGAGGACTGAAGGCTCTAAATCCGGGCTCCAGACATGAGTGCTGCTCTGTTTCACAGCATCTCAGGCCAGTAAATACTGTGAGGAAATATCTCACACTTGCACTGTTAGAAATACCACACATTTTGCCAGCATTTGAAAGATAAGGTACACGCTGCCATCACACCTTATCCTAGAAATAAGTACTCTTCAGGCTTATTTACAACTTTTGTTCAGATTATTCCAGTACATGCATTCACATTACATAAAACTTGAGAAAAAATAACACCTATCATTCCCTAAATCACAGTCATTTCAGAAGTTTGCACTTGCATTCACTTTTTTTTCTTTACTTGTTCTGTAACTGTGAATGCTGCTCTATAGATATCATAAAAGGCAATATGAAAAGTGAGTTTGAATGTGCCGAGCCTTCTTTTTTTGTTGTTGTTTTTGTTTTTGTTTTTTTTTATTTATTTTATTTATTTTTTTATTATTTTTTAATTGTTTTTGCCATACATTGTCATGATATCACCATGGGTTTACATATGCTTCCCCTCCGGAACCCCCCTCCCTCTTCCCTCCCGCCCCGGGAAATCTCGCTGCACCAGCCCCGAGCATCAATCCTGGGCTGGCGATTGATTAGACATATGAAAATTAACATGCTTCAATGCCCTTCTCCCATATCATCCCACCCTTACCCTCATCCACAAAGTCCACGAGTCTATTCTATACATCTGCGTTCTTTTTGCTGTCTCGTATGTTGGGTTCTCGTTACCGTCTTTCTAAATTCCATATATATGCGTTAATATACTGTACTGTTGTTTTTGCTTCTGGCTTACTTCACTCTGGATAATGGGCTCCAGTTTCGACCATCTGAGTAGAATTGCTTCAAATGAATTTTTTTTTAATGCTGAGTAATATTCCATTGTGTATATGTGCCACAGCTTTCTTATCCATTCATCAGTTGATGGGCATCTAGGTTGTTTCCATGTCTTAGCTATTGTAAACAATGCAGCGATGAACATTGGGGTACACGTGGCTCTTTCAATTCTGGTTTCCTCGGTGTATATGCCCAGCAGTGGGATTGCTGGGTCATATGGCAGGTCTATTTGCAGCTTTTTAAGGAACCTCCACACTGTTTTCCATAGTGGCTGTACTAGTTTGCATTCCCACCAACAGTGTAAGAGGGTTCCCTTTTCTCCACATCCTCTCCAGCATTTATTGCTTGTAGACTTTTGGATGGCAGCCATTCTGACTGGTGTAAAGTGGTACCTCATTGTAGTTTTGATTTGCATTTCTCTGATAATGAGTGATGTTGTGCATCTTTTCATGTGTTTGTTAGCCATTTTTATATCTTCTTTGGAGAAATGTCTGTTAAGTTCTTTGGCCCACTTTTTAATTGGGTTGTTTATTTTTCTAGAATGGAGCTGCAGGAGTTGTTTGTATATTTTTGAGATTAATTGTTTGTCTGTTGTTTCATTGGCTATTATTTTTTCCCATTCTGAAGGCTGTCTTTTCACCTTGCTTATAGTTTCCTTTGTTGTGCAAAAGCTTTTAATTTTAATTAGGTCCCATTTGTTTATTCGTGTTTTTATTTCCAATATTCTGGGAGGTGGGTCATGGAGTATGAATGTGCCGAGCCTTCTTTGCCCCAGGTGCACAGAGAGAAGAGCTGGCCGCCTACTTCACCTCCACGAGTGACCCGGTCTACATCACCCTAAGAGCTCTCAAAGCCTGAGTGGCGCTCGGGGGCATGCACGCGTCCCCTAACCGCGCGGGGCTTGCTTCCTCTCCTGGGCAGGCTGTCACTCGGCAGCCCTCGCTGAGGATGACAGGGAGCCGCCTACTCGGCCAGGCTCTGGGTTACAGAAGAGAGGAAGATCTACACCTCCTCCTTCCACAGACCCAGTCAAGCAGGGACTTAGCCGACACACTCAAGGTCTTACCATGTGCCAGGGATTGCTCTTGCATTTCATACATATTAACTCATAAGACCCTTCCCCCATCCCTACAAGCGGATGACATGATTCATACTATCATTACCTTCATCTCACTTACAAGGAAACTAAAGCCCACTGTGGTTCAGTAACTTACCGAGTTGGTAAGAGACCACTGAGCAGGCACTATGGAGTGCAGTGTAGAGGTTCCTCAAGAAATGAAGAACAGAACTACCACATGATCCACTGTTTCCACTCCTGGGTGTAGATCCAGAAAAAATAAACATTAATTCAAGAAGATTCATGCAGCATTATTTACAATAGCCAAGATATGGAAGCAACCCAAGAACCTATCAACAGATGATTGGGTTAAGAAAGTGTGCTATATATTATTGTTGTTATTCAGTTGCTAAGTCATGTCTGACTCTTTGCAACCCCATGGACTGCAGCAAACCAGGCCTCCCTGCCCCTCATCGTCTCCCAGAGTTCAGCCAAATTCATGTTCATTGAATCGGTGATGCCATCCAACCATTTCATTCTCTGTTGCCCTCTTCTCCATTTGCCTTCAACCCTTCCCACTAACAGGATCTTTTCCAATGAGTCGGCTCTTCACATCAGGTAATCAAAATACTGAAGATTCAGCTTCAGCATCAGTCCTTCCAATGAGTATTCAGGGTTTCTTTCCCTTATGATTGGCTACATATATATGTGTGTATATGCATATACACGTAATGTGTATGCATGTATACACACATACATATATACATACATATGTATATATATACACTTTGTAAGTAAAGAGTATGTATATATACATATGTGTATGTATATAGTGGAATTGACTATATATATAGGAATATTACTCAGCCATATAAAAGAATGATTTAATGCCATTTGCAGCAATATGGATGGACCTAGAGAATGTTATCCTTAGTGAAATAAGTCAGAGAAAGACAAATACTGTAGATATCTTTTATATGTAGAATCTAAAAAATAATACAAAGGAAAGTATATGCAAAACAGACTCACAAAAACAGAAAACAAATTTCTGGTTACCAAAGGGGAAAGGGAAGGGCGGGGGCAAATTAGGGACATGGGAGCAATAGATACAAACTATTATATATAAAATAGGTAGGCAATAACAGTTTATTATATAGCACAGGGAATTATACCCTTTATCTTTTAATAACCTATAATGAAATATAATCTGCAAAAATACTGAATCACTATGCTGTGCATCTAAAAGTAACACAAAATTATAAGAAATCAACTAAACTTCAATTTTAAAAAAGAGTCCACCCTGTTACTCGATGTAGAGAGGGCCCCAGTGAGTATTCACATAACAGACCTCAATGCAAATGACACAAACAAAGAGCTGAGCTATTGATTTTACCTGAATGAAGGTAAGGAAGGCATCAGACATGTGAGTCAGGTCTCAGTCAGCAGGGACAGGGGAACAAAACCATCAGGAGCAAAACTCTGGAGGTGGCGCACACGTGACATAGTCAAAGAATGTTAAGAAAGCCCTGGTGAAAGCAGCAAGGCCGCACAGGTGGAAATGAGGATAGGACTCACGCCAACTCTGAATACCCTTCCGTTATTAATCCTGCACTGACGACCCTTCACTCCAGGACACGCGATGCTATCACACTGGCCTCAAGGAAGTACATACCTCTCTATCCCAGCACCCAGACTGCCTTTACCCAGTTCATAGGTTGCGTTGTATCATGTATATTTTTAACATCTGCTGTCTCCTGAGCAAACACATTGAGCACTAACTCAGTGCCCAGACCCTCTCCACTCCTACTGTACCAGGGCCTCGCATCATGCCCACAGGCTCTGCCCTCTCCAGTCCGGGTCCTCTCTCCTACACGGCATGAATCTGACCATTCTCCTTTCCTAAGCTCTCCTCACTTCCTCAACCGACCACAGCTTCCAGCACAAAGTCCGTCCTCTTCAGCGTGGTAGTTACCACTTCCCTCCACCATCTGTGGTCTAACCTTCAACCTTGTCTCCTGCCTCTCCTCACCCCTCCATCCCCACTCCATCCTCCCCAAGGCCGGCCCACACCAAACCACCCCCATCCAAAGAGCAAACACTGCCTGCCTTCCTGACAGCCCAGACTGCTGTCACTGCTCCATCCCATGCTCTGCTCCTAAGGGCACGGCAGTGCCCGCCTGACCATCCAGTTACCTCTGAAACACTCTTGACCTGCTTTTTCCATGGTTACTCAGGCAACAAATGCATGCCCATCAAGCGACCATACTAAAACAACTCATGTTAATTTATAAATATTAACATGGTTAGGTGGTCACTACTTACAAAGAAATGTTTAGGATATTTTTAGAATGTATTACTTAATATTCTTAAGACATCATTTACCAAATACACATTGAGCTTACCAGGTGGGAAGTGGGGAGGGATAAACGGGAGACCCAGACTGACATATACACACTATATATATAAGATGAAATAACTAATAAGGACCTACTGTATAGCACAGGGAACTCTACTCAATACTCTGTAATAGCCTATATGGGAATAGAATTTTTAAAAGAGTGGATATAAGTCTAACTGATTGACTTGCTGATAGCAGAAAGCAACAACGCTGTAAATCAACAATCAGTTCAGTTCAGTTGCTCAGTTGTGTCTAACTCTTTGTGACCTCATGAACTGCAACACGCCAGGCAGTGGGGCCATCACCAACTCCTGGAGTTTACTCAAACTCATGTCCATTGAGTCACTGATGCCATGCAATCATCTCATCGTCTGTCGTCCCCTTTTTCTCCCGCCTTCAATCTTTCCCAGCATCAAGGTCTCTTCAAATGAATCAATTCTTCGCATCAGGTGGCCAAAGTATTGGAGTTTCAGCTTCAGCATCAGTCCTTCCAATGAATATTCAGGACTGATTTCCTTTAGGATGGACTGGTTGGATCTCCTTGCAGCCCACGGGACTCTCAGGAGTCTTCTCCAACACCACAGTTCAAAAGCATCAATTCTTTGGTGCTCAGCTTTCTTTACAGTCCAACTCTCACATCCATACATGACTACTGGAAAAACTATAGCTTTGACTAGGTGGACCTTTGTTGGCAAAGTAATGTCTCTGCTTTTTAATATGCTGTCTGGGTTGGTCATAGCTTTTCTTCTAAAGAGCAAGCATCTTTTAATTTCATGGCTGCAGTCGCCATCTGCAGTGATTTTGGAGCCCCAAAATAGAAAGTCTGTCACTGTTTCCATTGTTTCTCCATCTATTTGCCATGAAGTGATGGGACCAGATGCCATGATCTTAGTTTTCTGAATGTTGAGCTTTAAGCCAACTTTTTCATTCTCCTGTTACACTTTCATCAAGAGGCCCTTTAGTTCTTTGCTTTCTGCCATAAGGGTGGTGTCATCTGCATATATGAGATTATTGATATTTCTCCCAGCAATCCTGATTCCAGCTTGTCCTTCATCCAGCCCAGTGTTTCTCATGATGTACTCTGCATATAAGTTAAATAAGCAGGGTGACAATATGCAGTCTTGATGTACTCCTTTCCTGTCTGTTGCTCCATGTCCAGTTCTAACTGTTGCTTCCTGTCCTTCACACAGATTTCTCAAGAGCAGGTCAGGTGGTTGGTATTCCCATCTCTTGAAGGATTTTCCACAGTTTGTTATGATCCACATAGTTAAAAGCTTTGGCATAGTCAATGAAACAGAAGTAGATGATTTTCTGGAACTCTCTTGCTTTTTTGATGATCCAATGGATGTTGGCAATTTGATCTCTGGTTCCTCTGCCTTTTCTAAAACCAGCTTGAACATGTGGAAGTTCACAGTTCACATACTGTTGAAGCCTGGCTTGGAGAATTTTGAGCATTACTTTGCTAGCGTGTGAAATGAGTGCAATTGTGCAGTAGTTTGAGCATTCTTTGGCATTGCCTTTCTTTGGGATTGGAATGAATACTGACCTTTTCCAGTCCTGTGGCCACTGCTGAGTTTTCCAAATGTGCTAACATAATGAGTGCAGCACTTTCACAGGCATGAAATGCTTAGGATGCTTCCTAAGGCCCACTTGACTTCACATTCCAGGATGTCTGGTTCTAGATGAGTGATCACACCATTGTGATTATCTGGGTCGTGAAGATCTTTTTTGTATAGTTCTTCTGTGTACTCTTGCCACCTCTTCTTAATCAACTATACTCCAATAAAAATTTTTAAAAATGCATATTGAGCATCTCCTCTGTTCCTTGAGCCTGCTGGGTGCTGGTGACAGAGTAGTGGGCAAGACTAATGAGAAAACCACCGTGAAGAGCTTACAGAGTGTTCAAGATGGAAAAGAAGATGAACACAAAAAAAAGAAATAAAAATGACCACGGCAGGCCCCACTAAGTCTTCATCAGCAAGCAACAACGGGAGGAGCTGCTTATACCGTCAGAACAGCCTCTAAGAAGAGGTGATGTTTGCACAGACTCCTGACTGGGTGCACACGAGCCAGTCATGAGAACTGGAATCAAGCGTCCAGGGCCTGGGGGACACCAAACGCCAAGGTCCAGAGATCGGAAAGGGTTCTGTGAGTATTTGGAATAAAAAGGAACAGAGTGCATGGGTAAATTTGAGAGCAGGAGAGCTAGAGCTGTTGAAACGATTCAGTGAGAGAAAGCGTGTAGAGTACATCATGGTACTCAGAAAGTGCTATCTGTCTGTCAGTTGTCATCATCATACGAGTTTTTAGAGTTAGGAGCTAGATCATGCAGGTCACTGAAGCCCATGGTGGGAAATCTGAGTCTGAATCTAAAAACAACTGCAAGTCATTCATAAGGAGTTTGCAGGTAAGTGACATGGTCTGATTTATTGTTTTAAAAAGATCCAGGGCTGCTCAGTGGAGAGAGATTAGAGCAGAACAAGAGTGGAAGCAGGGAGAGGAGTTAGGAGGCCTTTATAAGAATCTGGACACAAGGTTACACAACATAAAAGGTCCAATCACCCATCACTTATTTTGATCTTTGCACAATTCATAAAAATAAAATTGTATGTGCTTCTGAGTTGGCTGCACATGTTTGACAGAAAGGTTTATATCTTCTGACATTCATCGTGTTTAATGATGGACAACCTTACGTTGTTCTCTCAAAAATGCCACCGGGGTGTTTTCCACCACCAGTGACCCATTCCAATTCTCCAGGCACCAGCTGGGGATCCTACAGGTCAATTCTGACACTACCAACCTGGATTTAGCATCAGATCCCTCGTGGTTCAGTTGGGAAAGAATCTGTCTACCACACAGAAGACCCAGTTAGATTCCTGGAGAAGGAAATGGCAATGCACTCCAGTATTCTTGCCTGGGCAATTCCATGGACAGAAGAGCCTGGCAGGCTATCATCCATGGGGTCAAAAGAGTCAGACGTGACTTAGCAAGTAAGCCGCCCCCACTCACAAGGCAGCGAGCTCAGTTCCCCAATGCAGCCTCACTTCAGATGTCCATCACAAGTCCTGGGGCACCTTCTGAGTGACGGGCCTTAAGGTGGGAGTTCCCACCACCCCCTAGTCGGTTTGATAATTTGCTAAAATGGCTCATGGAACTCCTAAACACTTCACTTACAATTATCAATTTAGCATAAAGGCTAGTGCTCAGGAAGAGTCCAAACAGACGTAACACAGGAGGCCGGCCAGTGCCGGGCAGGGCGTGCAGCTTTCACTTCCTCCCCACATTGCCTCCCTGCAACTCAAGGTGTTTGCTTGCTGAACCAGAAGCTTTCCAAACACTGTTGTTTAGGGTTTTTTCTGGAGTTTTCATCACATAGGTCTGATGGGTTAGTAACTCAATCTCTAGCCCCTCTCCCTCCCCGGAGGCTGGAGAATGACACTGAAATTTCTAGACTTCTAAACAAGATTCGGTCTTTCTGGTAACAGGCCCCCATCCTGAAGCTATCCAGGGGCCCATCAGGAGTACTTCATTAAAACAAAGAACATTCCTTGCATCCTTATCACAGGAAATTCAGAAAGATTTAGGAACTCTGTGTCTAGAACTGGAAATAAAGGCCAAATAGCTATTTCTGATTATGCTACACCCATCATTGGACTAATTTAAGTATTTTACCTGAGAATAACACTCCTGCTCATTGTATCTAAGATAAAAGATCGTAATAGTCTATAAATAACTGCTCAGATCTGCTAGCATGGCATGTGTCATACAAGGCAGTCTTGGTTATTGTGTAAAGTCATCAATGTCCCTGGATATTACCCTCATAGGACTGTTAGCTGCTCCCAAACAACAGATCTGGTGATCTATTTGTCTTTCTCTTGGCAAATACTTAGCACGGTTCCCAGTACATAATAGGTCCTCAATAAATGTTTCCCAAATGCACCAAAGAATATTATATATTATGGACTGAATGCCTAAGTCCCCTTCCCAATTTAAATGTAAGAAAAATATTGTATGACATCCCTTGTATGTGGAATCTAAAAAGAAATAATACAAATGAACTTACCTACAACGTAGAAAGAGACTCACAGACAGAGGATGAACTTATGGTTGCCAGGGGAAGGGATAGTTATGGAGTTTTGGATGGACAGGTACACACTTCTGTATTTAAAATGAATAACCAATAAAGACCAGCTGTATAGCACAGCATACCAACTGCTCAGCATCATGTGACAGCCTGGTTGGGAGCACGGTCTAGGGGAGAACGGATACATGTCTATGTGTGGCTGAGTCCCTTGCTTTTCACTTGAAACTATCACAACATTGTTACAATTATACCCCAGTACAAAATAAAAAGTGTTGAAATAAGGAACTCCTAACCCCGCCCCCCCCACGTGACAGGATGAGGAGGTAGTGTCCTTGGGAGACGATGAAGTCGTGATCTGAACTCACCCCTCACCGATGGGATCCGTGCTCCTCTTAGAAGGGAGAAAGGCATCTCTCTGCCTGCACCCACCAAGGAAGAGGGCCCTCAAGGAGGATCTGACCAGGCTGGCACCCTGATCTGCAGCCTCCAGCCTGAGAAATCGATGCCTGCTATTTAAACCACCCAGGCTGCAGTACTTACTTGTTACAGTAATCCAAGATGAAAGGGACATTATGGGAGCGCCTTGGTGAGAAATGGTCTCTTCCCTCAAGGAGCTTGTAAAACATTCAGGAAGAAAAAAGAGACCTGAACCCTCACATAATAATTCTTTCTGTGACCCTCAGGCAAGAGAGGTGCTGATGCGTGGTCAAAACTCTCAGAGTCTGGAACTAACGCGGGCGCTGTGCGCCCCTTGGTGAGTTGCTCCGCCTCTCTGTGCTCGCCTGTCACTTTCTGCAAAGCGTAGCTGGGAGAAGTAGGTAATCCACAGAAAGCGCTTAGATCAGTGTCGGGAACACAGAAAATGCTGTCAATTTAAATCCCAAAGAGGGGATAATTTCTGTGCTGAGTAGCACAGATGTCAAGGCTAAAGTGTTTGTTTGGGTTAATAAGAAACAAGATTGATAATGAGATGATGGAAACCATGTTTGACTTGGCATCCTGTGAACCCCACAGGCGTAACCCCAACCCACACAGAGGTCTCTGGTCGTCAAAAGAGCAACTGGCGTTGGCAGCCCCTCCGGGTCGCGGGGACCTTGGCTGGGCCCAGCGCAGGTCCCTGCTGCGGAGCGTCCGCTGGCGAACGATCCAGGCACGGCCGTGACTGAACCGTCTCCAAGAAGTCAGTCACTCCGCTTTTGGCTGGAGGGAGGTTTGGGTGGCCAGGACTGCCAAGTTTAGCTGGATGCTGGCCACGCGTTGTCAGTGAGGCTGTGGGAAAATGCGACCTCTTGCTTCATTCTGTTCTGCACGGGCGCGTCTCCAGAGCTAGCTTTCTGCTCTGGCCGTGGAGCTGGTGCAGCGCGATGGAGCGGGGGCTGCTCCTCAGGAAGACTGATTCACCAACCTGGGTTCCCCGCGGCTGATAGGTGACGAGGAGGCTTCTCCTGCCCATCTGATCTCTCCTCCAGACCCTAGCTGGAACATACGGCCCTCCCAGAACTCCCCCCTAGCGGTCGTGGCAATACAGAGAATTTAAAACCCCTCAGCAAGACTCAGAGCCAAACGGACATGCTCCTCCCTCACTCTCACCCCTCACCCCTTCAAACTATCGCTATGAGAGGTACATCACACTTCAGAAAACACATGTGGAGAAGCCCAGCAGAAGACAGAGGTGATGCGCCAAAACACTCAAAACCTATCAAACTCTTCAACTGGACTGAAAACGGTACCTGACCCATTTCCAGAGCAGGATACTTTTACATAAAGCTGGGTATGATTACAGGGCAACATGACCATCTTCTCTGGGGCTTTCTTCTTGCCCCAAATCTAATTCAATGACACAGTCTGCTACTCTTCCTTTGAATCATCTTTCACTTCTTCTATCTACTTTTATATCATTTAAATTGAAATGTATCCTATATCTTATGTTTATTATGTGCTAAGTTGCTTCAGTCATGTCCAGCTCTTTGTAATGTGGACTGAAGCCCATCAGGCTCTTCTGTCCCTGGGATTCTCCAGGCAAGAAGACTGGAGTGGGTGGTCATGCCCATCTCCAGGAGATCTTCCCAGCCCAGGGATCGAACCCAGGTCTCATCCATTCCCTGCTTTGGCAGGTAGGTTCTTTAGCCCTAGGGCCACCTGGGAAGCCCCTCTGTTTATTAGAGGGAGGCGAAAGATCATGGTGATGGAGTCTATTTGGGTTGGAATCTCAGCCTCGCCACTTACTAACCAGTGACTGGATCAAGTCCCTAACCTCTCTGCTGCCTTGCCTGTAAAAATGGGGCTTTTATGAGGTACAAATGAGATCATACAGCTAAATTCCTCAAGAGGAGCAGCTAACATAGAAAGCCCTCAGTGAATATTTGTCAATAATACTCTTCTTCCTAAAGCTTTTGGTCAGTCATTCAGATCATCCCTTCTTTTCCTTCTTTAGCTCCACTGACTACTAGCATAACAGGTATTTAGTTCATTCATTTATTGTGCTTTTTAATGGATGAGTTATGTACTTTGATTTATGGTGATAAAGTAATATTGAATAGCAGCAGTTAAATTCATTTAGTGTTTCCCATGTGCTGGGCTCTATGCTCAGCTATTTACATGTGTAATCTCATTTAATCCTAATAATGAATGGCTTCCAAAGGCTGGACGTGGATGGGTGCTGGCGCAAGACTGAAGTTGCCATCAGTCTAAAAATAAAGCCTTTGGGGAACACTGCTCTTTAAAGCTATGTTCATTTAAATAAATTAATTCTTCCTACTCTCTTGGTGTTAAAATACTCTTACGGTAAGGATAGATGGTAGTCTATTTTTTGGAATATTCCTATCTGAAAAAAAAAGAAAAAACTGGTAACTATGCATGAGTCACTAGACTGTCTTTGGCCCATTGAATCCAGTAGTCTAAACCCTGTTCCTCACAATTCTAATGGGTAGATATTACTCCTATTTTACAAAGCAGAAGCCAAGGCTCAGAGAGGTTGTAGGACTGCCCAAGGTCACACAGCTAGCAAAAGGCAGAGCCCAACATCCTAGCTCTTAAGTCCTTAATAATAACACTTATTATTATAATAATAACACTTAATAATAACTGCACGCAAGACATGCATCTCATTTTATTCTTATAGCCGCTCTATGTGGAGGTATGATTCCTCATTTTACAGCATAATGCAATTTGGGGAGTTTAAGAATTTGCCAAGTTCGTAGAGTCTGAAAATATGAGAACAGGGTTGGAGCACAGAATTCTCTGATTCCAACTCCTGTTCTCTTGGCACTTACAATGTGCCAGACACCCTGAAGCACGGCCTGTCACAAAAAGCTGAAAGACGCGCTCCAGCCTCAGGGGCTCACAGTCTCCACAAAGACACACTCCACGGCCCTCATGGTGCCCTGAGAAGCACTGGGAAGGTGTGTCTGTGATACTTGGAGAGCATGATGAGGGTGAACTTATTCTGAGGCCTCTGGAAACATTTCTGACAATATTGTGGCATCTTACTATATTGTATTTTAAAGAAGAGTTGATAGGATTTTTTTTTTCATTACAAGCATCTTTCTTGTATTATTGGATTGGCCAATAAGTAAGGAAAATTCCAAACGAAATTTGTGGCCAACCCAATATAATATGCTGCTCTGACTAGTCATTTGGTATGAATTTTCTGGGATCCCATAGGCTAATCCATTTTATTTTGAAGGTTAGAAAAGATTTGCTTTAATAATAATAATAAAGCCACCAAACACTTCAGATCTTGCAGCCCCTCTTATATCCTAAAATGACAAAACATTTCTCCTGTACCTTTAATGGTGCCAGCTTGGAACTTTGGGAAAAGACTAGAAAGAACTTGATTCTGCTCCCCTCTACCAGCCCCAGTGCCACATTCAGAGTTTTATTTAATAGTTTGTAAATAATGAAATAAGAAATACAAACAGTAACTGAAGGTTAAATTATACCAGACCAAAAAGAAAAATATGAAAGCTAAATTTCACTCTAAGCCCCAAAGAGGTAGCAGGTGAAATGTCTTCAGGCTAAATCCTTTGCTCCAAATGGCACTGCAGAGGCCGAGTCAGATGCTCTGGGCCCAAGGAACTCCCGCTGACGTCACCGTATACTTGGCGACAGGCTGTTAAAGCTACAGGCTGGTAGACAGATGGCCCTGATGGCAAAGCCATGCCCTTGGACTTTGCTGTTGAGGGTTAATGTATCACCATGCTTTCAAAAGTGTGGGCAGCCAGCTGGCTTCTGGCAGGGTATCGGGAATTGCTAAATTCCAACCTTTGAAGAGAAATATATTTTCTGACCTAACAGGGTAGATGCCACCACAACTTACAGTGTCCTTGAATCTTGTTCTTTCAAAGTTATAGATTCTTTGACCCAAGACTTAGAAGCTAGGCTTGCATCATCCTATTTTACTTTATTTTATCCATTTCCAGGAATCTACTCATAATGCTCTTTAACAAATAATTGTTGAAGGACTTGCTATGACACATGGGAAAGCCAACAGACACAGGCATGTCTAAGCTGCATGAAGCTGAGAGTCTAGTTAAAAGCCAGACATTAAATCAATCAAGTCAGTCACACTAGTGAGCACGTGCTACTGAATCCACTGTCTCAGGGGTGCAATGACGTCTTTAAGGGGAGCAATCAGGGAACCTGGCCTAAAATGAGGAGTTAGGAGTGGACAGGGGGAGGAAGAGGTTTCCAAGCAAAGGTGAGGGTGTAGGGGGCCCGAGAGACCAGAGAGCAGGCAGCTGATAGGAGGGGAGCTGAGAGCCGGGCGGGGTCAGAACAAGCAGGGCTTTCAGACTGTTGTCCGTCTGATCCTCGTCCTAAGAAGAGCAGACACCTTTGAAGCATTCTAAGGTTAGGTTCATATCTGATCAGAGAGGCCTCTTGGCAAGATTCTCGGGCAGCTGTGCAGAGAAGAGGAGGAGGGAGGTGGTCAGATTGTGATGTAGGAAGACCAGTTAGGAGACTCTAGTGGTGGTCCAGCCAAGACCTGAAGATGCCTTGGCCGGGAAGATGGTAAAGAGGATGGAGAGGAGGAAAGAGGTCTTTAAGTTAAGTGTAACAGGGCTGAAGATGTTTGGATATAAGCCTGAGGGAGAAGGAGTCTTAAGGACAGTGCCTGGGAGTCTAGTTTTCAGAGCTGGGTAGATGCTGCTGCCATTTAGTGAGATGGGACCCCTCCAGAGGGACCACTGCTTAGTTGGAAGGTCATTCCCTCTCAGCCACAGGGGGTCTTCGGTGTCTTGAGACAGCCTGCTCAGGATGGCTGTCTGAGCACGGGACTGGAGACAGACCGGCCAGAGCTGGAGGTAGAAACTTGGGCGTCACCAGGCAGTCGTGGACGTCTAAGATGTGAATGAAATCCTCCAAGCCAGGAGAGTACTCTGCAATAGGAGAGAAAAGGGCTTGGGTGTGTCTTCAGGGATTTGACCATGCAGCTTGGAAGAAGCAGATGAGTGTAAAAAGGCCTGAGGTGGTTTTGCCAGGAAATAATTCTCCCACTGGTAAGAGCCCCATCCAAGGCCTTTTATTCATAATTTTGCATTCTTTTAAAGAAATACTTCTAAATTGAAACTGTTTCTGGCTTCACAAAATCTGGTTGCACCTCTGGCATTCTTGGAGGAAATTCAGGAAAACAAATGATACACAAAACCAGCAGAAGATCATGTCTTGTGCAGGAAGACTGGTTCCAAGCATTGGAGGCTGCTGAGTGGTTAAGTAAGGTGATGGCCCTGCAGGGAGGAGGCAGGCCGTCAGGCAGGGGAGAAGACCCTGGGCAGGCTTCCAGCTTTGGGACTGGGCAGAAGGCGGTGCACAGGGAGGAATTCAGAAAGAGGAACAGGACTGGTTCTGCCCTCTCTCGAGGCCACAGAGAACTTCCTTTCCATCATGGAAATCAAGCATCAAGCTCTCTTCTTGAAAACATCACTTTTCCTTCAGACATCCTCATTGCTTTCTTCTGAGAAAGCTCCACATCCAGAGACTGAACCCCTCCTCCCTGTGTGGTCCAAGCAGGCCCAAGAAGCATACTCCATTACCAAACCTCCTCATTCCACACTTCATCTCAGAGATTCCCACTGGGGCTTCCTTTCACAGCCTTGCTTGCTTGTCAACTAAAAACATCCCATTTTCTGCTCATGTTTTGCTTCTAAGCCACATCTCCCCCTTTTATTTGTGCCATTGGATTTCTTTTACCCCAATGCAGCATCTTCCATTTGTCTTCATTAAATTTCAAATCTGTAGATTTAGTCTGTCTCTATAGTTTGTGAAAGATGCTTTCCAGTCCTAATTCTTAAAGTAATGTGTCTGCAGAGATATCTGTACTGTACTGTGACTTGGTCTCCAGTACAGCAGACAATAGAAGGCAAGCTAATGGTGTCTCGTATTGTTGCAGGCAAATTAAGAGAGTCACGTCTGCACAGTATAAATCTGCTCTCTGCTTACAATGGGTTACACCTCACTGAACATTTATGCAGGCATATATATTTTATCCCACTTAAATTAGAGCTGCATGTAGCAACATGGGTAAATCAAAATACCATGTTGAGACAAAACAAAAGAACAACTTACAGAATAATATATGCAATATTATATTATTTGTATAAAGTTTTAAATATGTAAAAATACCATGCATTGTTTGTGAATTCACTCATACATGGTATAAAAATATACAAATAAACAATAAATACCAAATTTAAGAGAGTGAGCACCTTTGAGAGGGAGGAAAGGGAAAGGCATTGGGAAGGGGTCCTATGAGACTTCAACTGTATCTATAAAAGTTATGTTTAGTTTTTTAAAACCTCTGAAGCAAATAGAGCAAAAATGCTATGATTTGACAAGAATGGGTACCTGGGAGTTTACTATTCGCTATACACTTTGTAAGGTGCTTAAAATATTTCAAAACTTTAAAAAAATTCACAATCTAGTGGAGAAATGAAAAGCAATATAAAAGAGGCATTGACAAAGATTATAGAAAGACAGGAGAAGAAAAAATGAATTCTAACAGGAGTATTTATGATGCTAACTTCATCCTCAAAAAAATATGGCCAAGGTATGTGTCTGGTTCTTCTAATTCAAACAATATTTATTAAGTACCATCACATTAGTTGTTAGAGACACAGATATGGCTATGGCATCAGATCATACAGTCTAAAAAGGAGTGAAATGATAACCAGGAGATGTTACATTAGGGGTAAGCAAAAGGTCTTGAGACACATAGGTCTGCCTGTAGATGGAGGAAAGTTTCAGAGAGTGTAAATTTCTAGGAGACAGAAATCAGTAAGAGAGAGTGCGTGCATACTCAGTTGTGACTATTTGTGACCCCAAGGGCCGTGGCCTGCCAGGATCCTCTGTCCATGGAATCTTCTAGGCAGGAATACTGGAGTGGGTTGCCACTTATTACTCCAGAGGATCCTCCCAACCCTGAGACTCCTGTGTCTCCCGCACTGGCGGGTGGCCTCTGCCACTGAGCCTCCTAGGAAGCCCAAGAAGAGAGAGAAGGAAGGGCAAATGGGTGACAGGTATAGAAGGCATACAGAAATGGAGTTGTGAAAGTTCCAAGGGACTGAAAATGAGCCTGGAGGGAGACCAGTGTGTGAGCGGCTCTGCAGGGTGTGCTGAGTGCCTGCGTCCAGCCAGAGAATATCTGTGAGAGGAAGGAGGGAGGGAGGGAAGAAAGTGGAAATGTGCGTCTCAACCTGTCAACAAACTGTAGCCAACTGGAAGCTATTTCATCGAGGGAGTGACGGCATGTGAATAGGAACGGTGAGAAGGAAAATACTGGCTAGAGTTGAGGGGAGAGGGAGTGGGGAAAGGCTGGAGGCTCTTGCCTCAGTACAGGGAGAGATGCTGAGGACCCGAACTAAACCCCAGCGACAGAGAGTGAGAGGAGGGACTCATCTGCAGGAAACATTTGAAGTCAAAGCAGGGGACTTGAATAACTGACTAGTTGGAGGAGGTGACAAAAAGGAATAGAAGGAAGAGGTTGAACACGCCTGGAAAAATTCTTGTTGGCTGGTTAAATTAACTCTACAAAGTTACGCTTTACATAAAGTTAAAATGTGTCAATTTTAATATATGATTTTGATAAGTTTTGACAAATATATACATCCTGTAACCACAGCCAAGACATGAAATATTTTCATCATCCTTAAGGTTCTCTTGGAGAAGGCAATGGCGACCCACTCCTGTCCTCTTGCCTGGAGAATCCCATGGATGGAGGAGCCTGGTAGACTGCAGTCCATGGGGTTGCAAAGAGTCGGACACGACTGAGCAACTTCACTTTCATTTTTCACTTTCATGCACTGGAGAAGGAAATGGCAACCCACTCCAGTGTTCTTGCCTGGAGAATCCCAGGGACGGGGGAGCCTGGTGGGCTGCCATCTATGGGGTTGCACAGAGTTGGACACAACTGAAGTGACTTAGCAGCAGCAGCAGCAAAGGTTCTCTTATGCTCTCAGTCAGTAAAGAGTTCCCTTACCTTGTCCAGATAGCCACTGATATATTTACTTTCTGTCCTTGTAAATGAGGTCTTTTCTTTTCTAGAATTCCAGGTAGGTAGAATCTTCCAGTAGGCACTCTATTTTTGTCTGTACCTTCTTTCACTCAGCATGATAGTTTTGAAATTCATATAGGATATTGTCTGTGTCAGTAGTTTGTGCCTTCATTTCACTGAATATTACTCTGTTGTCTCATATACCCCATTTTATTTGTTCAGTCACTCGCTGATGGATGTTTGTGTTGGTGTCAATTTGAAGCTGTTACAAACAAAGCTGTTTCTTTGTGTGAAATATGTTTTTAATTTCTTATCAAGGAAATAGCTTGGAGTGAATTGCAAGAGCACAGAGTAAATGTAAAAGTAACTTTATAAAAAGCTGCCAAATAGTCCTCCAGAGTGGTTGCACCATTTTGCATTTCCACCAGCAATAGATGTTGCTCCATGTCCTTGCCAACACTTACGTTGTTGGTCCTTTTAATTTTAGACATTCTTGTGCAGAATCTGATATGACTGAAGTGATTTAGCAAGTACGCATGTGGATATATGATGGTATTTTACGGTGGTTTTAATTTTCATTTATTTGATGACTAATGATGTTGAGCAATGTTTTCATGCGCTTGTCCATTTGTATATATTCTTTTTAAAGCATCTATTCTGGGGGCTTTCCTGGTGGTCCAGTGGTTAACAATCCACCTTGCAGTGCAAGGGACGCTGGTTCAATCCCTGGCCCAGGAAGATTTCATATGTCGTGGAGCAACTAAGCCTGCGGCTGCAACTATTAAGCCTGTGCTCTAGCACCGGTGAGCCGCCACTGCTGAGCCCATGCACCGCAGATACAGAGGCCTACATGCCTCCAGCCTCTGCTCCAAGAGAAGCCACGGCAGCTAGAGAAAGCCCATGTGCACACACAAAGACCCACAACAGCCAGAAAATACATAAATGAATAAATAAATTTTTTTAAGTTAAAAAATATAAAGCACCTGTTCTGTCTTTTGATTATGAGTTAGTTATATACCTTGAGAGATTGGAAAACTAGAGAAGGCATTAACTAAGATAAGGGAGCAGTAGAGAAAGAGCTGGAAATTGCATTCTCAAGCCTGCAAGAGAGTGATCCCCAAACAGGGTGAATTTCAAGAAGTAAATGCTTATTTAACATTAAATATCACCAAGGGTTCAAGTAAAAAAAGACCGAAAAATGAATGGTTGGCTTTCAGCTGTGGTTCTGAAACTGTGGATGACAACCTGTCAAAAGTCTATTTAGTGGAGCTTCACCAGTATTTCTTTTAACGAAATAGATTGTAAAAGTGCATTGCAGGTACTGAGTTTAAGTATAGTTTCATGAAACTTATTTTGTTAAATACGTGATTAGGTAATGGGTAACAGTGTAAGATGTATTTTTTGCTTTAGATTATGGTGGAAGAAAATCTTTAAAGATGGAGACCACAGAAGTTCTTCCCAATGTTATCCTTGGACAGCGTACAAGGCTGAGGATGTAAATTCATCTGTGTCTGGGTTTAAGCCCTGGTGTCTTCCTCTTTATTAGATATTTGTATAATCTTGACTATTATGGAGACTCTCAAATTTTCCCTTTCCTTAAGTATAGATTGGAGAAGGAAATGACAACCCACTCCAGTATTCTTGCCTGGGAAATCCCATGGACAGAGGAGCCTGGGGGGCTATAGTCCATGAGATCGCAGAGTCAGACATGACTGAGCAACTAACACAACACACTTTAAGTATAGTTTGGGAATAAAGATAGTTAGAAAAAAGAAAGTTAAGTCGCTCAGTAGTGTCCAACTCTTTTCAACCCCATGGACTGTAGCCTGCCAGGCTCTTCAGTCCATGGAATTTTCCAGGCAAGGGTATGGGAGTGGGTTTTCATTTCCTTTTCCAGGAATAAAGACAATATTTACCCAAAGTGTTAGTGACAGAGTTGCCTTTGTGCACACTGGGGAGACTGGTGCCTCTCTCTCAGGGCAGACACAGCCAATGGAACCTGGGCTGGGTTTCAGCTCCCACTCCCTCTGCTGGGCTGTCTGGTGTAAGGCTAACCTGCACAAGCTTTTGCCCCATGAGGATTAAGTGGGGTTATACTCCTAAACCGCTGTACACAATACCCGGAACAGCTCTTATTCTAGTTAAGGCCAAAGCCAGATCCCACTAGGTTAAGGAAGTGGAGATAATACATAGGGGCAAGCCGTAAAAGGTTTGGTTGGTGAACAGGGAATACAGCTAGTATTTTATAAATGGAAAGCAAACTTTAAAATTTGTATTAAATTTTTAAAAAGGAAAAAAGGTTCTTGATGGAAACAACCCAGTGTTCATCAACTAAAGAACAAAGTGTGATAAGGTGGAATACTATTCAGTCATAAAAAAAGAGTGAGGTAGTAATACATGCCACAGAGAGGATGTGCCTAGCTGAGTGAAGGCAGCTATTTCTAAAAGGTCACAGACTGAATAATAAATATTCAGGACAGGCAAACCCGCAGCGATAACAAGCAGGTTAGTAGTTTTCAGCGGGCGGTGGGAAGAGGGGATGGTGACAGATGACTTAAAGGGGAAGGGGTTTCCTTTTGGGAGATGGAAGTCTCTTGGACCTGGGTAGCGGTAATGTTCGCCCAGTATTGAAGGTGAACTAAGTGCCATTAAACTATGCACTTAAAAATGGTCAAAATGTTACATTTCATATGTATTTTACCATAATTTTTTAAAGCATTATTCAATGTAAGGATGCTTCTTGGCTCATTTAAAACATATCCCCAAGCTATTTCCAAAACAGAAAAAAAAAATCAATTTGATTGGGAGCACAACAAGAAAGATTAGCTCAAGAAGGAAACTTCTGTGCAACTCTAAAAGCTTCTTACAGAGCTATGTTACCTGCTGAGTGGGCCTCAGTGCCAAGCCAGGACAGTCTCCATGTGGAAAGGACCCTCCAACAGCGAGGGAGGCATGGATGGCGCCTTCCTGCCCTCATTAAATGTGGAGCATATGCTGTGGCTCTTCCTCGGGGAGAGGGGCGGAATTGGGAGATAATTAACAGCGATCCCCCATGACTGCCTCTCTGGCAGGTGCTCGGCTGTGGCCTCGGGAGCTTAGAAGCTAAATAGCTCTTTACTATAAACTGATTTCGCAGTGAATTAGGCTATTGGTATTAATAATTAGAGCTAATTTACCATATGTACATTATCGAGTGGCGCAACTCTGTGTATAACTTGGAGCATATGATGATCTTGTTTTAATGCTTTGCCATTGTGTTCCAAGTATTTAGGGGCTTCCCTTGAGGTTCAGCTGGTAAAGAATCCACCTGCAATGTGGAAGACCTGGGCTCGATATCTGGGTTGGGAAGATCCCCTGGAGAAGGGAAAGGCTCCCCACTCCAGTATTCTGGGCTGGAGAATTCCATGGACTGTATAGTCCATGGGGTTGCAGAGAGTCGGACAAGACTGAGCGACTTTCACTTCACTTCACTTCCAGGTATTTGACTCCCCTCTAAGAAGTTTACTTCTTTTAAAGTTAACTCATTGACTATTGACTGCACAGAGTCTTTGTTGCTGTTCACAGGCGTTCTCCAGTTGCGGTGAGCAGGGGCTGCTCTTGGGTAGCAGAGCGTGGGCCCCTCACCGTGGGGTCTCTCTTGAAGAGCATGGGCCGCTCACCGTGGGGTTCTCTCTGGTTGTAGAGCATGGGCCCCTCACCATGGGGTCTCTCTGGTTGCAGAGTGTGGGCCTCTCACCGTGGGGTCCTCTGGTTGCAGAGCATGGGCCCCTCACCATGGAGTCTCTCTTATGGCAGAGCGTGGGCCCCTCACCGTGGGGTCCTCTGGTTGCAGAGCGTGGGCCCCTCACCATGGGGTCTCTTTTGTGGCAGAGCATGGGCCCCTCACCATAGGGTCCTCTGGTTGCAGAGCATGGGCCCCTCACCATGGGGTCTCTCTTGTTGCAGAATGTGGGCCCCTCACCATGGGGTCCTCTGGTTGCAGAGCGTGGGCCCCTCACCATGCGGTCTCTCTTATGGCAGAG